>CM019064.1:10128560-10176060 GCA_009667805.1 Leptobrachium leishanense
TTAGATGCATCTATAATGCCCAAATATGATCAGTAGCTCTTGGTAGGAACCTCTTCATAGTGCTTTCAGGAACAAACAGAAGGTGACTTCACCAAATATCAACAGTGGCGAATTGTATTGACATCCAGAACTGCACTCTGTGACGTCTCCACATGTCACTGCAAGCTAATCACTTGCATCCTCCTCTTGTACACCGCTAGGAACTATTGTGAGAAGTCCTCCCCAAGTACATTGCGAGGAACGAACATGGGGAATCCTCACTGTATACATCCTTTGGCGTCCACCCCATGTACATCGCTAGGAATGAATGCAAGGTGTCCTCCCCATATACATCCTTAGGCGTCCTCTCCATATACATAGCTAGGAACTATTGCTAGGTGTCCTCCCATTATACATAGCTAGGAACTATTGCTAGGTGTCCTCCCCTTATACATAGCTAGGAACTATTGCTAGGTGTCCTCCCCATATACATAGCTAGGAACTATTGCTAGGTGTCCTCCCCATATACATAGCTAGGAACTATTGCTAGGTGTCCTCCCCATATACATAGCTAGGAACTATTGCTAGGTGTCCTCCCCTTATACATAGCTAGGAACTATTGCTAGGTGTCCTCCCCATATACATAGCTAGGAACTATTGCTAGGTGTCCTCCCCATATACATAGCTAGGAACTATTGCTAGGTGTCCTCCCCATATACATAGCTAGGAACTATTGCTAGGTGTCCTCTGCTTATGCATAGCTAGGAGATTTGTAATAAGGAATTTCTGGCTGATCCTACAACATCTGGAAACACATGGAATCACTGTTGGGTATGTTCACTGGACACTGGAGGGGAGCTTACACCAGTTACGTTCGCTGATCTCAGCAAATACATTTCTATTTTCGATCACCCTTGTTCTCTCTGGTGAGGGGAAACCAAGCTGAATGGTGTGTGTCACTGCCGCGTTGCCATTGAAGCCAAACAGCTACCAACATACAGCCGAAAACATCTTGCTCTAGGATTTCTCCGGTTTCCTTGTTGCACATTTGGGGGTCAGGTTTTTCCAGGGAAAGGGGGCAGAGGAGCTCAGTGGAGGTAGCTTGTGGTGCCAAATGTAAAGGTCGAGGTACCCAGGGGCGATCCAAATCCCAATGTCGTTTATACAGACTGAAGTCGGGGCGGGAGGCAGAGTAGTAAAGTCTGGGTTAACTAGTCAGGGTCAAAACACAAGGAGGCAAATAAGGAGGAGTAGGGGGACAGTAACTAGGGAAATGCTTCAATACTCAAGCAAGGGCTGAGTGAGTTGACCGGGTTTATTTATCCCCAAGCTCCTCCCTCCCCATTCAGAACATCGGTGACATTATTGGAACACGGCACGCATCGGTCGACATATTGGTGGAGCATGAACACAAGTGGGTCAATCCCTCGAACGGACCTCGGGCTCTGGCGGATTCTGACAGCCATAAATACAGCAGCCAGCACCCTATGTCCCCTGGGACCCATACCGCGACGAGGTGGTGAGACAGGACGCCCAGTATGAACAGGATCGCTGGGTGTTCGGGGCGGCTGCACTGCTGCATGCCGGTTGGGCAGAGAGTCTGCCGAGCCCATCGTCGACTAGCCAACGGTCCTGACATTTGGATGGAGTTGGACGTCCTGCCAATCTCCAACTGATGAATCGAATAATCACTCTGCCGGCAATGTTACCGTTATCGAGACAGAATCAGCCATGTATCTCTTTAGTCGAGTATTTTTATTGTGTCCAGTACCCACGCCAAGCCAGCGTGACCAGGCAATAGACTCCGGCTCCATCGTCAATTCAATACCGTTGAAGAAATGTATCATAAAATGCCGGCTATTACTTTGTGTAAGATCATCCCGTATTCTTTACCATTCACGGATACATTCAATAGGTAAGTGTTGTGTTGGCGGGGGTGGAAGCGTTAGCGCTCTGCGATCCGAGTTAACACCTTCTCCTGCTTGTGGGAAAATAATGTATATTATGTAGCTACGTGTTACCACATCTGTCACGCTAATGACTTGACAGATCAAATGGGAATTTCTCGAAAAGAGGCTTAATAACTGGTGAGGATCACACTCAGATAACGGTGACATCCTCGGCGTGCTCCGCTTTATAGACATACTGTGATTGTTATATGTAAATAACGTTGCGCGCCAAACCGAGCGCGGTTAATAGAAATCCCTGATTCTGTGACTCGCCGTGTCCTTTACCACATATTAGACATAAAGAATATTGAGAGCATTAACCTAGCGTCATGTAGGAATTGTATCTTTATTTACTAGACATAAAATATAGGTTTTCAAAGAATTTTCTAATAAATAATATTAAGGTTTTAGTGAGACACAAAGGGACTACTATGAAGATAAACCCCCCAGTGTTAGAGGGGGCGTCACTTAGTATCCATCACTATTTGGAAAAGGAGATCAACTTTATTCCAATTCAATATATAGCATGGAAAAATATTTAAGAATGGTCAACTAAAAATTACAACTATCAAAAATCTAATTCAATGTACAGGTCCTCTGAAGAAGGCAGATGAGCTGAAACGTTGGGGCTCAGCGGGGTGCCTGATGTACTCACCCCTTCCCACAATGCTTCTGCAATGTCACTTCTGTGTTCATTGTAGCAAGTTATACTCTGCTCTGCAAACTACCAATACCAGACCTCCTGCTTGCCTACCGATTGCCACCCTGTACCAGCCATTGACCACAGATCACCCCCTGACAACCTTCTCTGGAATACCCTCTTGTACTTTGCTTGGATTCCCCCCCGTTTCTGTCTATTTACCTAAGGTACCTCTGTCTATCCCCCTGTGTGTCCCTGCACACTCAGAGCCCCCCTAACCCTGAACTTGAGTCCCACCATGGCACACGCCAGGTGCCACCCGGACACTTTGTTTTAGGACTAGGGTTAACCCAAAACCTAACATTCTGCTCCATTTTTGCCTCACTTTTAGACAACAGGTTCTGCTTCTTTACACTCGCCGCGCTCACGTCAAAAGCAGGAGCAGAATCTGTTGCCCAAGAATGAAGTGAAAAAAAATGGAGCAGAATGTTAGGGTGAGGGGTTAACCCGAAACCTATATGTAACCCTAAAACAAGTACAGATAGCAATCCAAAATCGTAACTTCTCACCCTAACCCTAATTTCTAACCCACGCTATGAAAAAAAAAAAAAGCTATATTTTGGCCCGGACCGTCCGATTCGGACAAATTGGAAAATCTTTTTAAAGAGACGCACCTTTTTTATCACCTCATTTTTTGTTTAGAGTAAAAAAAAAAAACACAGAAAAACTCTTCTGCAATCCTGTATCATAAGACGTCTCTTCGTATAACAAAAACATGAACGGAATCACAATAAATAACCTGCGGTTTGATTTTGACCTTTATTTAAACAAAAGTCATAAAAAAAAAAGGTTATATATACAGTAATAAACGCATAAATGGAAAAACCCGGACACGAGCTTCAACAAAAGAACAAAATAAGTACGATATAAGGAATAAAAGGAGATACAATGGGACATCCAGACTTGCAGACATAAGAAAGCTTGAGAAAGGCTCCTGTAGGGCTGAAACGTCGCCGCATTTTTTGCAATAATCACAATCTGTCATTTCCAGGAATGAAACATTTTGCCACTGTTGGCAGACCCAACGCCTGGTCCCTTTATTTTTGCTCATGGACTGTGTGTTGTGGGAGTTGCTCTCTCCGGGGCTTGGTGCACCGCTCTTCCGTATCTCAAGGGTGATGCGCTGGTCCAGCTTCATTCTTGCAAAACATAAGAGACGGAGGTGGAAATATTCAGGCAGAGGAAATGTTGCGGTAAGACAGGGCGAGGCAGGCAGGATGCATTGTGGGAGCGGTAAGTGACACCAGCAGCGACGCAGACCTACGTCATAAAAGAAATGACATTCAGCTGACGGATTGGGTTGTAGAGCAATATTAACCCCCATAGTGACCAGGAGGTTTTGCCATTGTCTGTCCTTTAGTGCCCTCTGCTGTTTTTACGTTTCTGCGCTGTTTGGGTTTAGGTCTAATTTTCCGCTTACTCGTTTATGAAACCCACACATATTATATACCGTTTCTCTCACCATTAAATGGACTTTAAGGATAACATTATTTACATCATATTATATAATTTACTATAAAAAAAATTATGAAATAGGATGAAAAAAAGAAATGGAAATAAAACACACTTTTTCAAACTTTAATCTTCAAAAAAAGACAGCGGCTAAATAAATAGTTTAGAAAATTTCTCCTGAAATTAGAAATACACAAATTTTTACATATTTTTGCTTTTTAACCCCTTCACTGCTGAGCACATTTTGACTGTTTTATGCTCATCATGTTTAAACATGGTTTGAAGTCCTGTTTTATTATACCCCCCCGACATTTTTTTTTCCTTTTTAAAAACCCACTTATTCATATTTTTTTTTAAAAAAATGTTATCGTTACATAAAACCTAGTCATGTTTGGTATCATTGTAAAGGCAACGACCCTCTAGCTGCCACAGATCGGGAAATATGGGGATCCAAAGGATCCTCCTAGCTCCACTTGGCAGCTAGGGGGTTTAACTGGCCAACTGACATCATCGCACATATGGCCACGACATCAGTGGGTGGAGGGTGACCCAGAGGCTTGGCTGACATCCAAGATGTCAGACACTTCTAGGTGCAAATTGTGATGTGGCACCTAAGGGGTTAAATAAAGGTACCGCTGAAAAGGGCAGACTCTGCCCTCTCCAGAGGTACCTTTCTTTTTTTTCTAGCTCCAGCCATTGGGGAGGGAGAGTGGTCCAAATGGCCTCGCCCATGCCTTTTCAGGTTCCCCCTGCAGGCACTGAGGGGGGGGTGGCTGAAAATGACATCACGCACGGTGAAGACATCATCGTGACAGCTGCAGCCCATAAAAACATCCGGCTGGCTTCAAGGAAGCCATTCCGGTGTGGGACCCTGGCCAGAGAGGTGAGTATAGGGAGGGAGGGGGGGTTAAAGGACCATGATGTACATAGTAGTCCTAAAGATGTCCTTCATTGACAGTTATATAGATTAACCCAGTTTATAACCACATTTATAAAAATGCACACAATATCCTGTATTTATGCGCATTATATAAGAATAATAAAAAAAAATTCTAAGCGTTTCTGATTTTCACCCAAAAGATGTACCATTCTGTTGATGAGGCTAAGAAGCCCAAAACATCTCTCCAAGAATGACTCTCGTTGCATCCCCTGACATAACCTTGAAGCCTTCTATCAAGTCACTGCACTGGATTGTGGGGTGTCTGCGCTACAGCAGATGTTTGATGCAAGAAAGTGCCAACCTGTGGACTTAATTTGCATATTGTACCCAGAATCCCCTGCTACATACAGGGGAGTTTGGCCAGGCAGCTCTGTGAGAAAAGAGAGTCTCAGATCTTCCCAGACTGTAAGTGCTTAATCGCAATGATTTATATTCTCCATTTAAGCTCGCGTACAGGAGGAGGATTTTAATCTCACTTTTTTGTCCTCTTTAATAGTAATAGTTTGAAATATACAGCATTTAAAAGTCGCCCCTTATTATTCGCAGTTAATTTGTTCATTCGTTTATGGCGAATAGTGGAAAAAAAAATGCAAATCACTGATGCCCTCTTAAAGGCTCCGCGCTAAGAGGGGAGGCAGGAACTCTCCAGCGGCTATGGGTAGCAGACCCCCAGGAAGTGAGTGTATGGCTGCAAACTCTGCTACCCCTCCATGGGCGCGCTCCGGTCTCTTCTGACAATCTTTAGTGTTCCTCCTTTCCCTCGCAAAGTCTTTTCCTCTCTCAATGCTCTTCTGTCATCTTCTCACTCCTCCTCCTTTAAATTACTTTGATTTTATTCTAGTTTTCTGTCAATCCAAACCAATCGCTGGACTCTAAGCAGACGGGTCTTCCGACATTTTTAAAAACGTGCACAACGAAAAATTAAATTTCAGATTTGATTCGTTCTGTTTTTCTATTTGTTTCGGTGCATTCGTAATGTAACCGTAATTCGTATTTGGTTTTTATTACACATTTCATTTTTATTACTTATTGCAGAATGTCAAATGGATTAATTAATTAATTAGGGCTTTTTTTTTTTTTAACCTAACCTAATCCCCCTGTCTATGGTGCTGAAACCTATTCAGTACCAAGGACAGCAACTATTCTTAGTGCTGAAACCTATTTAGCTCTGCGGGGCTGCTGTCCTTGGTACTGAATAGGTTTCAGCACCAAGAATAACTGCTGTCCTTGGTACTGAATAGGTTTCAGCACCATAGCCAGTCCCTGCCGAACGCAGCCAGACTGATGGGAAAAAAAACGCTGTGTTCGACAAAGAAGTAAAGCCTCGTTTTAAAATAAATTTGGAATCCAAAAATGTCACCAAAAAAAAATCATGAAAAATGCCTAAAAAAATCCTAAAAAATAAATGAGACTGTTGGCTGCAAATGAAAAGAATAAACGGTTGAATAAATATTTAATAAAAATGGGGAACATGTTTTACATTGAAAGCTATTGGATTCGCCTGTTTATAGCTGTTCAAACGAACCACCAAAAATCAAGGCATTTCACTTACATTTCTCCGCTGTTCGGCGTTCTCTGAATAGATTAACCATTACTTCTACATGGGGAATTTCACTGCTGTCGAATCGCACCAAACGGCAGCATGGCGCTGATTCAGCACCACAAGCACATCAAGACGGTACTGGATTTCTTGCCATGTTGGCTGTAGCATCCCCTCATCAATGGTGCAATGGCGTCAGTGATCCTCTGCTTTAGATTAGTGACGTCCCTTTGTACCATACACCATATCTCTAACATAACCCCATAGAAAGAAATCGTTTTTATTCGTCGAGACGTCAATTACCTCAAACGTTTACCTTGACCTCTTGACTGAATACGCGGCACCACAACTACATGACCTTCAAGCAACCATCACTTTCCAGCAAGATGCTGCACCACCACATTGGGGACTGCACGTTGGTGGGTTCCTAAATGAAACATTTCCAGAGCGGTGGATTGGAAGGGGTGACCCAATTCCCTGGCCACCTCATTCACCAGATATCGCTCCCCTCCACTTCTTTCTATGGGGTTACGTTAAAGACATGGTGTATGGAACAAAGGTACAAAGGGACGTCACTAATCTAAAGCAGAGGATCACTGATGCCACCATTGATGAGGGGAAGCTACAGCCAACATGGCAAGAAATCCAGTACAGTCTCGATGTGCTTCGTGCAACAAATGGCGCCCATATAGAGGTGCATTAAATGAGGCAAAAAAACCTTAAATATATACGTCTCATTTTGTAATAATTTTCACTTGTCTTTGGAATAAATTTTGGAAATTGTAAAGAGACTTTATGGAATATATATATATTTTAGCAACAGAAAATGATATGTGACAAAAGATATATGATTTAAGAGGGAAATATATAATTGAACAGCTGTATACAAGCTTTATAGTGTATGTAATGTATGGACCAATGGGAACCAATCTATGGGACCAATGGAGTTTTCTCTGCAAAAATAGTGAAGAAACGGTGTTCCCCCTCGACTTGACCCCTGCCCAAGACCCCACACTCCCCCATATCAACCTCGCCAATCTACCTATAACAGCATCACCACCGACCACATTAAAGGGTGGGACGACTCTACTTCCTAAAATTTTCTGCGGGAAGAAACCCACGCCAGCCACTCAAGTACCTCCCCTATTCAGTAACCCCAGCCCCTTTCCCTTCCCGCAGCCTGGCCACGCAAGACCCGCACATGGGTTAACCCTTGCTGAGCTGGCATTAAAGGGGGAAACTCAAGGGCTCCTCCTTCCAAGGTGCTCCAGGCCTACACCCCACCTACAAAAGGTAACCACCCAGCTCCCAACCTGCCGAAGGATCCTTATCCACAGTGGTCACAGAGGACGACTGACTGCAGAGCTCTGTGCCAGGGAGTGAGCGGCAGGAGAGAGCCAATCTCTGCTGTCCCAGAAAGATGGTGACATCCTAGTCGTGGGTATTATAGATCATGTATTAGATATTAACCCCTTTACTATCCACTTGCACAGGTCAAAGTCATTAATTATATGTCTGTAGATTGTGACAGGCAAAGGCGCCATCTGCAGGCAAAACAGTGCTACTGCAGCTGGGGATACACGTAAAACCAGCTGGGGATCAGGGTTTTAGACGCAGAACTCCCAGCTCTTCAGTTTCAGCACCTTGGTTGACATGTCAGAGGTGCTGAAACATAGGTGGCGCATCCTGGAGCCCATTTTCCAGCAAATTTAAGGTGTAATACATAAAATTCCTTTGCATTGCTCCAGAAAATGACCAGGTCACGTTAAGATCGGTCATTTGCTCCCACTGGAGCTTTTGAAGACGTTAACCTCTTCACTACCACGATCGAGTTAAGAGACGAAGCCTATATTAAAGAAGATTCGCACCAATCCTCTGTAACGAGACATTACATCATAACCAGATTTTAACAGCGGCCAGAAGACCAAGAACATGGGGGGGGAATTAGATTTTAACGTAAGAGACAAGTGGCCAGGACATCCCCGGGTATCTGGAATTGGTGATGGAAAGGATCTGGGGGGGGGCGTCTCAGGTCATAAAACCTATATATTAGAATTAATGCAAAAATCTAGGCAGATTGAAATATTCATTTTAAATTAATAAAAAAAAGAGCAGTGTTTTGTAAAACACAATTATTCGGGGGTTTTAAACACTGCAATATAGAGTTCACATAAACGCGAACAAAAGAGAAATTACACAATGCGATAATTAGTATTAATGTAAATAAAAAAAGATTGAATTAAAAGATATTACCTTCAGAGTGAAGAGACACTATGAGCATTGGTAGGGGCTGTGCGCGCCGCTTCCTGCCGCGAAACGGCCTTTATATAGAACACAAATTAACAGTAAGGTTTATATACAGTGATTAGGCCTGCTTTATATGCAATTAATCACAGCGAGATTGCCAGAGCTCATCAAACCAGAAAAAAAATGACAAGTACGTACATATATAGGTACATAAATGAACACAGGTGAAATTGGGGAATTAATGAGACATACGCGGGTACTTGAGAGAATACACCTGCTTTACTTTATACGTTCATCGCAGATCAATACATATCAACGTAAAGGCAATAATGAGAAGATCACCGGCAGACGCCATGTTTCTGCCCTGAACATGCTGTGTTTGCGCACATACATCCTGGGTGAGCCGATGCACAGGGACAGTCCTTATTTTCGGTCCAAATACACACATTACTTGAGAAAAGCCTAAAGGCCGCTCCATAATGCCCCGCTCTACACTTCTTGCTCTATCGTCCCACCCAGTCCACACATGCGCCCCGCTACTTATTTACCCTCACCTAATGTGTCACCCCCTCTCCTCTTAGATTGTAAGCTCTCAAGCAGCGTCCGTTCTCCTACTGTTCTGTGTGTGTAACGTGTATGGACATTTGTTATTCTGTCTCACCCATTGTACAGCGCTATGGAACGTGTTAGCACTTGATAAATACTTGTAACTGTAACTGTCCCCATTCTCTTGTCTTGTTGTGTAGCTGTCAGTCTGTGTCCTCTTGTTACAGTGTGTCTCTCAGTTACTGTTCTGTTGTCTTGTTGTGTAGCTGCCAGTCTGTGTCCTCTTGTTACAGTGTGTCTCTCAGTTACTGTTCTGTTGTGTAGCTGCCAGTCTGTGTCCTGTTGTTACAGTGTGTCTCTCTCAGTTACTGTTTTGTTGTCTTGTTGTGTAGCTGCCAGTCTGTGTCCTGTTGTTACAGTGTGTCTCTCTCAGTTACTGTTTTGTTGTCTTGTTGTGAAGCTGCCAGTCTGTCCTGTTGTTACAGTGTCTCTCTCAGTTACTGTTTTGTTGTCTTGTTGTGAAGCTGCCAGTCTGTCCTGTTGTTACAGTCTCTCTCAGTTACTGTTTTGTTGTCTTGTTGTGAAGCTGCCAGTCTGTCCTGTTGTTACAGTCTCTCTCAGTTACTGTTCTGTTGTCTTGTTGTGTAGCTGCCAGTCTGTGTCCTGATGTTACAGTGTGTCTCTCTCAGTCACTGTTCTGTTGTGTAGCTGCCAGTCTGTGTCCTGTTGTTACAGTGTGTCTCTCTCAGTCACTGTTCTGTTGTGTAGCTGCCAGTCTGTGTCCTGTTGTTACAGTGTGTCTCTCTCAGTTACTGTTCTGTTGTCTTGTTGTGTAGCTGCCAGTCTGTGTCCTGATGTTACAGTGTGTCTCTCTCAGTCACTGTTCTGTTGTGTAGCTGCCAGTCTGTGTCCTGTTGTTACAGTGTGTCTCTCTCAGTTACTGTTCTGTTGTCTTGTTGTGTAGCTGCCAGTCTGTGTCCTGTTGTTACAGTGTGTCTCTCTCAGTCACTGTTCTGTTGTGTAGCTGCCAGTCTGTGTCCTGTTGTTACAGTGTGTCTCTCTCCGTTACTGTTTTGTTGTCTTGTTGTGTAGCTGCCAGTCTGTGTCCTGTTGTTACAGTGTGTCTCTCTCAGTTACTGTTCTGTTGTCTTGTTGTGTATCTGCTAGTCTGTGTCCTGTTGTTACAGTGTGTCTCTCTCAGTCACTGTTCTGTTGTGTAGCTGCCAGTCTGTGTCCTGTTGTTACAGTGTGTCTCTCTCCGTTACTGTTTTGTTGTCTTGTTGTGTAGCTGCCAGTCTGTGTCCTGTTGTTACAGTGTGTCTCTCTCAGTTACTGTTCTGTTGTCTTGTTGTGTATCTGCTAGTCTGTGTCCTGTTGTTACAGTGTGTCTCTCTCACTGTTCTGTTGTGTAGCTGCCAGTCTGTGTCCTGTTGTTACAGTGTGTCTCTCTCAGTTACTGTTTTGTTGTCTTGTTGTGTAGCTGCCAGTCTGTGTCCTGTTGTTATTATTATTATTATTATTATTATTATTTATTTATAAAGCGCCAGCATATTCCGCAGCGCTGTACAATAAGCACAGTACAGACAGGGTTACAATACATTGAACAACATTTGACAAACAGTACAGAGGAGATGAGGGCCCTATTCCCGTAGGAACTCACAATCTGGGAGGGTTGGGGTTGGAAACAGGAGGAGAGGACTGTAAGGTGAGAGTGATTGATGTTGCGTCAGTGAGTGGGTGGTAGCTTCCTAAATAGGAATGTTTTAAGGGAGCGTTTGAAGGAAGAGAAGTTAGGGGAAAGTCTGACAGTACGAGGGAGAGCGTTCCAGAGAGTGGGGGCTGCGCGTGACAGTGTGTCTCTCTCAGTCACTGTTCTGTTGTGTAGCTGCCAGTCTGTGTCCTGTTGTTACAGTGTGTCTCTCTCAGTTACTGTTTTGTTCTCTTGTTGTGTAGCTGCCAGTCTGTGTCCTGTTGTTACAGTGTGTCTCTCTCAGTTACTGTTTTGTTGTCTTGTTGTGAAGCTGCCAGTCTGTGTCCTGTTGTTACAGTGTCTCTCAGTCACTGTTCTGTTGCCTTGTTGTGCATGTTAGTTTCTATATGAGACTATAGAGATTGGCATAATGTTGTGCCAGGCTGGTGCCCATTGGACTCTCGTGATGTGAGAGAAGATCACTTTCCACTTGCTGAGAAAATAGATCACTTTCTCCCATGGTGTGAGGGTCGGTCACTTTCCCTGTGGTGTGAGGGTTTCCAGCCCTGGAGTCTGAGGTCTGGTGGGTATACATATATCTGAGGTCTGGTGGCTATACATATATCTGAGGTCTGGTGTGTGAGGTCAGGATGTGTGCAGGCTGTGCAGGGGCTAAATGGGGTGTCTGGACATATATTTCAATATTAACATAAATTGTACAGACTTTTAGCAAAATCCTAAATTATTTATTAGAAAGCGGTCACATAACATTATATAAAAGTATCGGGACCGGTGAGTACCTGGAAAAAAGTATTAGTACTCGGTCTTAAAAAATGGTATCGGTGCATCCCTACTTTAAATCTTTATGTTAAATAATTTTCGCTGTCTTTCCGTTCTCCCTCTCATGAAGCCACGGACACCTAACGATGACACTTGGTCCAGGTAACTGATCGGGGAGGTGACGAAGCGATGGTAAAGTGAGCCAAATATCACGCACGCTGGTTCATCCAGACACACTCTCTTTACTAAACGAGATAAAGAGACATTTTTCGGCCACTTCCTTCCCAGTAACGTTGAATGAATCCGGCTTTCTGGGTCTGGTTTCGCTTTGCGGTTCGGTGCCGAGGGGTAAAGGCTCAGAAGACGGAGAGCGCAAAGAATCCGTGACCTCACAGAACACAAGACGGAAAATGACAGAGGAAACGGAATCTTAGAGTGTTATTAAAAGCAGGTGTGAATGTGCGATGCAATCTATAAAACAATGAAAACGTTAGAAAACAAGCGTAGAAAATCACACCGAACAGACACACCGTAACGCAGAACTTTACATGTTTTCCGTGAATTTCCCCATTCAAATTCTGATTTCTTTATGTCTTTAATAAACAAGATCATAACCTCCAGGTATAGCTCTTTGAATTGATATAAAAGGAGCTCGCGGAGAGCCTCGGCGCTGTGATTTTTACAAAGTGCCTTTTATCGCCGCAGTTTCCTTCTGAAACAGACTAGAGAAGCAGCTTGGAGGTTACAGCCCAAAGTTTTTTCTTCTTTCGAGCGCCAGCTGAGAGGAGCGGGTATTTATTAAACGTACAACCTGTAAGCGCGCGCCGCCGCCGCCGCCATCGCGCGGAGGATGCAAATTCCGAGGCCTGGGAGAAGCCGAAAAACAGGCGCTGGCGCTTCCTAGGATTCTGTGTGATGTCTATTGTGACGCTCGCAGTGGGGGGAAATTACGATCGCCAAAGGCAGCCCCGGCCTTTGAATATTGGATTTTACTCAATGGACTATTTTTAAAACCGCTGTAAACCTGCGCAGACTCGCCGTCTCCAAAGGTGATCAGAGAAGCGGGATGAAAGGAGGCTGCGTATTTTTTTACTAATCCGAAACGAGTGATTCATATGGCGATCAAAGAATCCCTGTGTTTAGCGCTCTGGGGTCGACGAGGCAATACGCGTCTCTCTCTGGGATCCTTTAATGATGGCAGCTGCAGTCATCACCGTGACTTCACACCACTCACCTGTACGGACGGACATACCTGGAGCATAGTGATACATCTTAAGTCAGGGTCAGACGAGTGTATTGCAGAGCGGAAGGAATGTCCGTGAGCGTGGACGTTCCTTCCACTCTGACGCCCGCCTGGCCAAATCGCTGAGGCTCGATACTCCTATGAGGAGCCTTTCAGAACGTCCGCAGCACGCCCGCAATTCGTGCGCGCGCTACAGTGTGTGGCCAGCCCAGTCACAATGCTGCGACGGACGGCGAGAGGCGCATCAGTAAGGGCTCGTCTGACTCCGGCCTAAGGGTCTATTCACAAAGCACAGATATTGCGTGCAATTTGGGTGCTTTGCGTTTCGGCCCATTTTGAAAACACGCTGAATTCACCGTATTTTGCCGAAATTGGAAATCACCAAATCAGTTATCGGTCGTCAGAGAAAAACGCTGAATTGAGCCGAATTGGCATCGGCGAATTCCAGCGAACTGGGTGGGGAAAAAAATAAAACGTCTCCTATTCTAATAGAAGTTTCAAATCGATAAAAATGTGTCCAAATAATAAAAAAAGAAGTCCTTTAAAAAAATAAGAAGAAGGTCTGTTACAAGATAAAAAAATTATTGAAAAAGTAGAACACAAAAAAGGTACTGTGAAAAATACAAAAAGGTCTTAAATAATAATTATTCTTATTCAATATTTGGCAAATTGCCAGCGAGATACGGTGCCTGGTCGACGGCAGTCCAAGAGCACCTCTCCAGTAAGTGTCCTTGGGCAAGACACCTAACGGTACACACTCACCACCCAGGACATACTGAAAACCAGAGACATCTCAATGTATAAAATACATGGTAAAATACTTTCTCAAAAAAAAATCCCCCATAGAGAAGCAATGGTTAATCTATTCACATTGAACAGCAGAGAAATGTCAGTGAAATGTCCTGATGTTCAGTGGTTTCATTCGACAGGTTTAATCAGGTGAATCCCATAGGAATTCTCTGCCTGTTGAGGTGGTTGGTCAGAGACTGTACAGACTTTTAAAAAATGACTGGATGACTTCCTGCAGACACAGAATATTAAGGGTTAAGCAGCGACTGGATGACTTCCTGCAGACACAGAATATTAAGGGTTAAGCAGCGACTGGATGACTTCCTGCAGACACAGAATATTAAGGGTTAAGCAGCGACTGGATGACTTCCTGCAGACACAGAATATTAAGGGTTAAGCAGCGACTGGATGACTTCCTGCAGACACAGAATATTAAGGGTTAAGCAGCGACTGGATGACTTCCTGCAGACACAGAATATTAAGGGTTAAGCAGCGACTGGATGACTTCCTGCAGACACAGAATATTAAGGGTTAAGCAGCGACTGGATGACTTCCTGCAGACACAGAATATTAAGGGTTAAGCAGCGACTGGATGACTTCCTGCAGACACAGAATATTAAGGGTTAAGCAGCAACTGGATGACTTCCTGCAGACACAGAATATTAAGGGTTAAGCAGCGACTGGATGACTTCCTGCAGACACAGAATATTAAGGGTTAAGCAGCGACTGGATGACTTCCTGCAGACACAGAATATTAAGGGTTAAGCAGCGACTGGATGACTTCCTGCAGACACAGAATATAAGGGTTAAGCAGCGACTGGATGACTTCCTGCAGACACAGAATATTAAGGGTTAAGCAGCGACTGGATGACTTCCTGCAGACACAGAATATTAAGGGTTAAGCAGCGACTGGATGACTTCCTGCAGACACAGAATATTAAGGGTTAAGCAGCGACTGGATGACTTCCTGCAGACACAGAATATTAAGGGTTAAGCAGCGACTGGATGACTTCCTGCAGACACAGAATATTAAGGGTTAAGCAGCGACTGGATGACTTCCTGCAGACACAGAATATTAAGGGTTAAGCAGCGACTGGATGACTTCCTGCAGACACAGAATATTAAGGGTTAAGCAGCGGCTGGATGACTTCCTGCAGACACAGAATATTAAGGGTTAAGCAGCGACTGGATGACTTCCTGCAGACACAGAATATTAAGGGTTAAGCAGCGACTGGATGACTTCCTGCAGACACAGAATATTAAGGGTTAAGCAGCGACTGGATGACTTCCTGCAGACACAGAATATTAAGGGTTAAGCAGCGACTGGATGACTTCCTGCAGACACAGAATATTAAGGGTTAAGCAGCGACTGGATGACTTCCTGCAGACACAGAATATTAAGGGTTAAGCAGCGACTGGATGACTTCCTGCAGACACAGAATATTAAGGGTTAAGCAGCGACTGGATGACTTCCTGCAGACACAGAATATTAAGGGTTAAGCAGCGACTGGATGACTTCCTGCAGACACAGAATATTAAGGGTTAAGCAGCGACTGGATGACTTCCTGCAGACACAGAATATTAAGGGTTAAGCAGCAACTGGATGACTTCCTGCAGACACAGAATATTAAGGGTTAAGCAGCGACTGGATGACTTCCTGCAGACACAGAATATTAAGGGTTAAGCAGCGACTGGATGACTTCCTGCAGACACAGAATATTAAGGGTTAAGCAGCGACTGGATGACTTCCTGCAGACACAGAATATTAAGGGTTAAGCAGCGACTGGATGACTTCCTGCAGACACAGAATATTAAGGGTTAAGCAGCGACTGGATGACTTCCTGCAGACACAGAATATTAAGGGTTAAGCAGCGACTGGATGACTTCCTGCAGACACAGAATATTAAGGGTTAAGCAGCGACTGGATGACTTCCTGCAGACACAGAATATTAAGGGTTAAGCAGCGACTGGATGACTTCCTGCAGACACAGAATATTAAGGGTTAAGCAGCGACTGGATGACTTCCTGCAGACACAGAATATTAAGGGTTAAGCAGCGACTGGATGACTTCCTGCAGACACAGAATATTAAGGGTTAAGCAGCGGCTGGATGACTTCCTGCAGACACAGAATATTAAGGGTTAAGCAGCGACTGGATGACTTCCTGCAGACACAGAATATTAAGGGTTAAGCAGCGACTGGATGACTTCCTGCAGACACAGAATATTAAGGGTTAAGCAGCGACTGGATGACTTCCTGCAGACACAGAATATTAAGGGTTAAGCAGCGACTGGATGACTTCCTGCAGACACAGAATATTAAGGGTTATAATATTTAATATTTGGGTAAAAGCTTCTTGATCCACGGAGAATCTGACGCCATTCTGGGGTCAAGAAGGAATTTTTTCTCAGTATGTTGCATATTGGTGAGCATTCAGACTGAGGTTTTTTGCCTTCTTTTGGATCAACAGCAGTAGGTGATGTGTGAGAGGCTGAACCCGATGGACGCACGTCTTTTTTCAGCCAATGTAAACTACCTGTATGTATAGGTTTCAATGCTAAAAATATTCCCGTTTTCAATCAATTTCTAATAAACCGTTTATTATTTAAAAAAGTCTCTTTTTTTAATAGAATTTTTTAGGCATTTTCTGGGATTTTTTTAAAATAGGTTTTTTTTTTCTCTGTAACAGACTCTATTATTATTCATAGGATCTTATACGTTAATTCCAGACATTTTCGTCCAGTAGTTTTTTTGCAAACGGAGTTAAAAATTTTCCATTGTTTTTTTTTTTTTTTACCCCGCTTTGTCGGCTTGTTGCAGCGGATCATCGGATTGGATCCGATTTTTGTTGGCGGTTTTTCGGCGGATTTTCTCTGCACTTCGGGGACCATGCGGTGAAAGCTGAATGTCGGTGAAATTTCGGTGCTCTTTGGATAACCCCTTATATGTTCGACACCATAATTAAAATGTCTCGGCATACAGTCAGCACAGTGACCAAAATGCCCTATTATATATTAAAAATAATAAAAATGCTCACTATAACTTCCTCGTGAGAAGAAAGAATTGTTTCTGTATTTACATTCAACGTGTGAACTAACAACTTGTCACAAAATCAAACATCAGGAAATTGAGAGAAAAAAAGAATAGAAGTTTGCCAGCCTTATTATATAAATGACTCTCATAAAACAAAGGAATATTATACACCTTTCAATAAAATAAAGACTAATTATCTCCTGGTTTTTGAATCTTGATGTTCGGCGTTCTTTTAATAATGAATACCTGAAGAACAGATAAATACACGGAATAATAAGAAACATAAATAGGGAGGGCGGGGAGGGCGGGCCCCCTTTTTCTTTTGTTTAATATGTTAGAGTTTATATACCCCGATTTAAGCAAAAGTCTAGCAAAGGCATGGAAAGATGCAAAGAAAAAAAAACTGTATGCAAAAAAAAAAAAAAGGGAAAACTGTTTAAATTCAAGACAACCAGATCCTAGAGTGATTCTTGTGAAGGTCATGACGTGAAGGTCTCGGGCCCTATTACATTCTTCACGCAAACGTTAACGCATGCGCAAAAACACATTATCGCGAGGGACAAAACCCTTTGCGCAGAACGTCGTATTACAATGTCCGCGCAAAGAATGCGCGTTAATGTCTACCGCGGGTGGACCTGCGCGAACCCTTTGCGAGCGTAATGTACGTCGCGCGTCCGATACTTAACATTGTGAGCGCAAATGCGTTTGTGCGCTGGTACGCGGATGGTATTACAATCTATGCGCAAAATTTAATGGACAGCGTTTGCGCGCATAATTTTAACGTCTTTAAGGCTAGGGTCAGACGAACGCATTTTTCACGTGCGTTTAGCCGCACGAAATCACGGCCGTGCTAGCAGCAAATGACGTCCAATGCCGGGGAACATACGACGAACGGCCGCACGAAAGTTCGTCCGTGCAACGCAAGTGGCCAACGAACGCATTTTTTCGAGAACGTCAAACCGCTACTACTGACGTACAGAGTGCGCTGCGGCCGCATAGCGGCGTGTGTGTGTGATTAGGAGACGTCAGACGCTGCTAATGTCCGGCCAACATAACGTCCAGATGCACAAAGTGTTTTATTGATGATCCGTACAAAATCACGGACGAAACGGCGCATCGTATGACCGCTATCGCGTATTCAGGGAAAAAATACGTACGTTCGTTCGAACGCACTTTTTCACGGGCAACGTGAAAAATGCGTTCGTCTGACCCTAGCCTTAACCCTTTCGCTGCT
Source organism: Leptobrachium leishanense (assembly GCA_009667805.1). NCBI lineage: Eukaryota > Metazoa > Chordata > Amphibia > Anura > Megophryidae > Leptobrachium > Leptobrachium leishanense. The sequence continues at coordinate 10,146,682 of CM019064.1, forward strand.
GAGGCTTTTCACACCTCTGTGCTGAGGTCATTTTTACCGGTTTTGCTCATCATGTTTAAACGCGTTTTGAAGCTTATTTTAGTATATGACCCAGACATATTATATATTGTTCTTTCTGTCAGACTCGGAAGATTCATAATATGTCATTATTATATGTATACGTCATGTCCTGTCTGTATATTATAACAAAATATGCAATACAATTAGAATTTTCAAAAATTTACAACGTGTAAAGTGTTTTTTTTCACATTTTAACATGTGATCGTTTGCGGTTATATTTTGTATGGGGTGCGCTTGTTAAAAAAATTAGAGATGGGGTCTCGTTACATTTTTTTTGGGGGAAAATTTCGCTATTTTTAACAAACGCACCCCATACAAAAATCGTTAGCGCAGCATCATTGTTCACATTATAAATTAAATGGGAACAATATTGCTGCATTAACAAAACAAATAAAAAATAAAAAACTTGATTTTTTTTATTATTATTATTATTTTTTTATTATTTTTATTTTTTTTAAAAAGCTTTTTCACGGTCATGTTTGATATTGTTGGAAAGGCCATGCTCTGGCCGATCCAATGATATCAAACATTAACCCCTAGCTGCCACGGATCGGGAGATGGGGGGTTCCAATGAACCCCCTATCTCCACCATTGGTGGCAGCTAGGGGTTAACTCCAGGACTAGCGTCATCGTGCTATGCACGATGACGCCAGTCCTCATGAGGCGTTCCCGGAGGCTTGGCCGACATCCGAGATGTCGGCCAGCTCCGCGAAAGGATCACGAATCGGCGCTTTTCGGCGCCGATTCGTGATCCGGCCCCCATGGGGTTAATGAAAGGTACCATTTGGAAGGGCAGGCTGTGCCCTTCCAAACGGTGCCTGGCATTAAGCTCAGGATCCCCGCGATCGGGAGGGAGAGAGGTACGAAGGACCTCCCCCCCTCCCTTTCAGGCGCCTCCTCCGCACACGCAGGGGGGCGCCTGAAATAGATGTCATCGCACCGCCGCGATGACATCTATTGTGCCCACGGCGGTCCCGGATTGACGGGCTGACATCCAAGATGTCAGCCCGCACCGGGGGGCACAGCGATCGGCCGGAATCCGGACGATCGCAGGCTGCTTCGGGAGGACGCGCTCAGCGCGTCTTCCGCAGCCAACCCTTCCTGCGGCAGGATGCGCTGAGCGCGTCCTCCGCAGCGAAGTGGTTAAAAGCTGGTGGTAACGGCAAATTTGAAAGTCCTGGCCGAAACCAAATACACCAGCACGAAAAAAAAAATACAGCAAAGTATAGTTACACATTCTACACATACCCAAACCAATAAAATAGAGAAGTTGTGCGTGTTTTTATTATTGCTGCAGCATATATACTCAGATTGATTTTGACAGGCGCAAAAACTGAACGGGAGACAATTGTGGTTCTTAATTCTGATTGGCTGAATCACGTGAAAAAAAACAGTCCTCCCACCGATATCTGCGTGTGTTTTTGCACGTCCTTTTTTACGCACGGTATCTTTTGACGGATGAAAAAATGCGTGAGGATTATAATACCAGCGTTAATTTACGCGCGTTAACGTTCAACGCTGCACGCAAAAAAAAAAATAGCGCTGCGCGAGCGTTTTTGCGCAAAGAATGTAATAGAGCCCCTTATTGGAGACCAAATTCACTGCATGTCTTTAACCCCTTTACTACCAAGATCGACTATCCTCCATCTGTAAGAAGCCTCCTGGTGCCCTGATCTAGAGTATAGTCCTCATGGTGTTCCACAGGAGCAATGTAAAGGAATTTAGCTTATAGCAGAGGACATTCTTTTGCATTTGGGCTCCAGAACATTCTCGGAAAGTTTTAGCAGCGCGGGCATGATGCACGAAGTGTTAACACTTTTTAAAACCAGCTGGGAATGTGTCTGAATGACATCTCTCCAACTGATCCTGCACAGAGATCTGGACTGCAGTAACTCCTTTTGGCCAGCAGATGGCGACATCTCCCTGTCACATAGGTTATTATTACAGCAAGGAATATTTCTTACTGTATAATTCATTAAAAATGATTTGCGCAAAAAAAAAAATAATAATCAACGACACCGATTCCTGAAAGTGGTTTTCTAGGCAGTGAAATCGTGAAAGGGTTAATGTATATTACCTGGACTTTCTCCAGTAGAGATTTAAGTCAGAGCCTCCTCTGCAACAGCGAATTAAAAAAATCATGAAGACACGCGTTATCTTTATTTTTTAAACCCCATTATCTCATGCGCCGTGTAAGGATTTTAGGCTTTTCATACAGTTTATTTGATCAAAATAAAAAAAGTTAGGTATTCTGTCATATGTTCCTTCTGTCAGTGTCACGTCACGACCTATGTGTCGAGTCCCGTGTTTACACGGCATCATTAACACCGCGTTACAGGTATTAGGGCTGATAGATCGGTGGCATTTCCCCTGAAGCGCTGCTTTTAAAGGATTTTGTTTTACCAAATCGTTTTTGCTCATCCATTATCGTTTTTTCTTTGCTCCTTTAATAGGCACAAGCACGTTCTCCGTCAACGAAATTTGCAATTTTTTCATCATCCGCGACGTACGGTTAAGAAGTTTTTAGTTTTAAAGTAATTGTACTTCACTTGTTACACGATGATTTTAATCTTTTTTTTTTTTTTTTGCGCTGCTCCCTCCTGTTACGTTAAATGCATTAGAGTGTAAATGTGAAAATAAGTCACTCGATAATCTACCAGTTGCTGTAAAGTTATTTTGGGGTTACTATTGAGAAGATGTAACAAAAAAAAAAAAAAAAAAAGCAAGACAACGCGCTCGCGTCACAGGAAGAAGCAGAATCTGATGCCTAAAAACGAAGCAAAAATGGACCCTAACCCTAATACAAGCACAAACAGTGCCCTAACCCTAATGCCTATCCCGAACCCTGTTTCCTAATTTCTAAACGAAGATCGAATTTCTAACCCGAAAACAAGCACAGATAGTAACCGAGCCATAACTCCGAACGCCCAACTCCAGACGCCCAACTCCAAACGCCCAACTCCGAACGCCCAACTCCGAACGCCCAACTCCGAACGCCCATCTCCGAACGCCCATCTCCGAACGCCCAACTCCAAACGCCCAACTCCGAACGCCCAACTCCGAACGCCCATCTCCGAACGCCCATCTCCAAACGCCCATCTCCAAACGCCCATCTCCGAACGCCCATCTCCGAACGCCCATCTCCGAACGCCCAACTCCGAACGCCCAACTCCGAACGCCCAACTCCGAACGCCCAACTCCAAACGCCCAACTCCAAACGCCCAACTCCAAACGCCCATCTCCAAACGCCCATCTCCAAACCCCATCTCCGAACGCCCAACTCCGAACGCCCAACTCCGAACGCCCAACTCCGAACGCCCAACTCCGAACGCCCAACTCCGAACGCCCAACTCCGAACGTCCAACACCTACCGTAGATACTCGAAAATAGCGTGACCCGAATAGAACACGATGGATAGAGATCTATTATGGAAATGAGAAAATACTCAAGACTCGAATATAACGCGAGGAAGAAAATTTTACTGTACCGGTAAACAAAAAAAAACTTCCAGGTTCTGTTACCACAGTCAGGCTCCCCCTCAGGCCAGGGTGTTCTGCTCTAGAATGATTGCAGTTGTTACGAAGTATGAAGCCGCATAAGGACACTGAGACACAACCGGCAACACGTGTGTGACTGGATGCTGATCCAGTTGTGCAAACGCCATCAGAGTTAGACCTCACTCAGTCATCCTTCATACGTAACGTGTATTTGGTACATAAGGGTTTGCCACGCGGAGCTAGAGTGTTTGAGTTTGGCTTGAAAGAAAGATCGTGACCCCAACGGTGAGGCATGAAGCAATGCCAATACCGGCATACACGAGTCTCAAGCACCACTGAGACGACAAACCGAAGCGAACGAGAGGGTAACAAAAACCGAGAGAGGACGTGGAGAGGAACCCTTTTACCCCACGTCTCAGTACAAGCACAATTATGCCTTATTTTTTTGTAATTTCAATAAAGCTTCTTTTAATGTAATAATCAATTAATCATAAGAGAACGAATGCCGCAGCGAACGCAATCCAAAAGGCAGAAGAAATGAAGGTTACGGGTCCGGAGGTAAGAGCTCTGTGAAATCACAGAATAAAAATAATAAACAATAATAAAACATAAGAGCTGGACCCAGGGAAGAGGACAACGAAAGTGTACCGCAACAAAGAGACAAAAGGCTCAGTATTCCTCAAACAAAATGTTCCAAAATACGGATTCTTATTGAGCTCCGACATGACATGGAAAGTGAAAAAAATTGCCGACCTCACGTGACGGGGACAAAATGCTAAAAAATACTGTATACTATGTGCGTCAGGCTGTATATAAGGTGTGCATGAAACATAAATGAATTCCATGTTTAACCTTCTCCCGCCGCAGGACGTTCTATGCCGTCCTGGTGGCGGGGGGGGGGGTCTTTGGAGATGTACATGTACACCCTGCTGTCTTCAATGGGGCTGCCGTGGCCCCTCCCCACAGCCTGCGCGTGTCAACTTGCGACACGCGTCATTGGCTGCACAGGCGTGGCCTGAACTCAAGCCGCCCCCCCTGCAGCCAATGACGTGAGTCAGGGTGGGCCGGAATCAGTGCTGCGCGACGAAACCTGTTGGCGAGGCGTACCTGTACGCCTCACTGGCGAAAGCCACCCCTTAAGGGCACCACCTGCACGTCCTTAAGGGGTTAAACTTAGCTTCCCAAGATATCCCATTTTATATGAAAATCTTCCAAAATGACCCAAAAAAAATAAATAATAATAATAATAAAAAATAATACAAAAAAAGAAAAAAAAAAAAAGAAAATGTAACCTGCTTCATCTCACATTTCATTGCGCACTTCAGATAAGGGGTACTCGCCATATTACGACGAACAGGCGACGTTTCAGGAGATCAAAAGTTGATGGAATTTACTAAAACGATTGGAGTGGTTTTTTATATATATAGGGCAAAATATTATATGACCTAAAGTACCAGTAGAGAAGGATTTTTTTACAAATATAAATATACACGCACACACACTTTTTATTCTTTTACATACATATATACAGGGAAACAATATAAATTACATATTCCTGTACCTTTTATATTGCGGGTCTCAAATTAAAACAAAAAAACAAAAACAAAACAATAAAAACATACATCCATACCTACATTTGCTGCTTTTTAATACCTTTTTTTAACACTACGATTCCTCAAATCGTTTCCCTCCCATATCTCCCAAACCTTCTCGCTTGGATCCTGGGTTGATGAATCTTAGCCGTTAATATATCCATTAATTTAATATGTTCGATAATGGTGTAAACACGGCTAATTTGAGCTGTTTCTGCTGCTTTCCGTTTCTCTGCCACGGCTTTCTTTGCTGCCAAAAATATTTTCGTCAACAGCCGGGTTCTCTATCCTGGTTAAAGAAACAAGAGGGCGAGAGAGCAGAAACAGCCAGGGGTCTAGATCAGTGTTTCCCAAACCTCTCCTCGGGACCCTCAGCCAGGTCAGGTTTTAAGGATCGCCTTGGGGAAATACAGACTGAATCCTGCAATCACTGAGCAGCAAATCATATCCCCTGTGCTGTGCTTCACATATCCTGCAAACCTGGCCTGGTTGGGGGTCCTGAGGACAGGTTGGAGAAACACTGGTCTAGGTCCACAACTAACGATTATTTTCATAATCGTTTAATCGATTCATCGGATAAAAGAAAACACTCAAATTGCATGCTTTTCGCACACGAGGTACACGAGGTGCACTGCCTGGTCGCAGTGATGGATTGATGCGGTGTGCGCAGCTTAAGCCCATGTCTGCTTTCTCACCAAACCAACGTTGCTACAAGCGCTCAGATACACCTGATGACGTCATCACAAAATCAAGGTGAGAAGGGGGGGCACTCCATGCAGCCTGACCACTTTAGCTTATTAGAGCGTCCCTTTACAATAATTTCATGAACAAACTGAGCGGGAGGAAAGTCCGGAGGTGGGAGAGAGTTTGGGCAAGGGACTTGACCCGAGTGTGCGAGGGAGTGGGTTTGGACAAAAGACCGGACCGGAGTGTGGGAGGGTGTTTGTGGGGAGGGACTGGACCAAATAAAGAGAATGGCAGCTCCAGACCAAAGAAGGGGTGACAGGCAGGTTGGGGTGGTGGCACAGGACGAAGCAGAATCCGAGGTTATAAGGTTTAACACCGTCTGACTCTAAACACTGTGTGCTGTTTACAAAATCAATTAAAATCGACAGCCGATTAGTTGACAGCTATTTTCATTATCGATTAAACGATTATTGCTTCAGCCCTACACTGGTCTAGAGCGGTGGTTCCCATCCGCGGTCCTCAAGTCCCCCTAACAGGACAGGTTTTAAAGATTGCCTTGGGGAAACGCAGACTGAATCCTGCAATCACTGAGCAGCAAATCCTATCACCTGTGCCGTGCTCCAGCTATCTGGAAAACCTGACCTGTTGGGGGTACTTGAGGACCGTGGTTGGGAACCACCGGTCTAAGGGTATGTCTTTCTGGATCACTTTCTCTACGAGAACCTTAATCTTATTCCAAAAATGTACCATCGCCGGGCAGGACCATCACGTATGCAGGTAGGTTCCTCTTAAGCCGCAGGCTTTCCAACAATCATTGGGGATTTTATCATCTATTTTATTCACCATTACTGGGGTCATACACGGTGGCATAATGGTTTCCCATGCCTGTTTCTGCATTGTGGCACATATTGTGGTTTCTGTTATGGTATTCCATATCATTGTCCGTTCCTCTTCTGCCAAAGTTTCTCCCAAGTCTGCTTCTCACATTTGAACATGGGGGGGGGGGGTTTGTCTTGAATAGAAACTCCCAAATAATAATATAATTTAGAAATTAAACCTTTAGGATACGTTTCTCTAACACCCCAATCTTCCAATAGCCACAGATTGAGTTGTCGGCGACTGAACAAAGTGCCTCAGTTTAAAATATATCGGGATAAGTCAGCGGTCCTTAAATGACCTTTTGATGCAAAGTCCCGAATTGTCAATAATTGACCCTTTCTAAATAAATGGCATATTCTGTGAACCCCCACCTCCTCGTACGCCTCAAATGGCTTTATATCAAGTCCGGGCGGGTCCTCTGCTTCAGATTAGTGATGTCCCTTTGTTCCATACACCATATCTTTAACATAACCCCATGGAAAGAAGTGGAGGGAGCGATATCTGGTGAATGAGGTGGCCGGGGAATTGGGTCACCCCTTCCAATCCACCGCTCTGGAAACGATTCATTTAGGAAGCCACCAACACGCAGTCCCCAATGTGGTGGTGCAGCATCTTGCTGGAAAGTGATGGTTGCTTGAAGGTTATGTAGTTGTGGTGCCGCGTATTCAGTCAAGAGGTCAAGGTAAACGTTTGCAGTAATTGACGTCTCGACGAAGAAAAACTGACCAATGATTTGATTGTGCAGGATCCCACACCACACATTCATCTAAAGCAGAGGATCTCTGATGCCACCATTAATGAGGGGAAGCTACAGCCAACATGGCAAGAAATCCAGCACCGTCTTGATGTGCTTCGTGCAACTAATGGCGCCCATATAGAGGTGCATTAAATGAGGCAAAAAACCTTAAATATATACGTCTCATTTTGTAATAATTTTCACTTGCCTTTGTGATAGATTAGTGACATTGTAAAGAGACTTTATGGACGCCCTGTGTATCCGCCGGCAATTCCCATCTTCTCTAGGACTGCAAATAGATCCGGCCACTCAATCCCATCACACGCCTTTTCGGCATCTAGTGAGAGGATCATTGAAGGGAGTTGAGCAGGATTTTAATTCATGGGATTGACTGGACAGAGAATTATTATTACAGTGTTCCTGCAGGTAGACCTTTCTTTGTGTGTCCTTAATAACTGACAGATCCTGCTGCCCGGAGGGGCCGCTGCACGGAGGGGCCGCTGCACGGAGGGGCCCGCTGATCTGAGCCTCTGCCCAATTATTAGTATTATCTTTTCTTTTAGGTTGCTTTTTTATTCCCCTTTTCTCTCTCGCCGCGCGTTGCTCCTCCGCTTTTGACTCTCGAACCCATACAACTTGTGTAGGGACCGCACATTGCGCCGCACTACGGGACACACACACAGGTTCTGTAGCGCCTGCGCAGTGCGATGGATCGGAGCCGCACGCGCATGCACAGATCCGATCCATCAGATGCCTCTCTGAGAATGCTCGCTACAGCGATTGGTCTCACAGGGTGACATCACCCACTCTCTGTGTGTGACATCACTAGTGACCGATGTGGGGCAATATTCCATAGTCGGTGCTCACTTAACCAGAGCTGTTGTAAACGTAACTTTATAGACTATAATAGCTCTGTTAAGTGAGCACCAACTGTGGAATAGGACCCTGGTATGTATATTTGTTATTCTGTCTCTCTCATTGTACAGCGCTACGGAACTTGTCAGCGCTTTATTAAAACTTGTAACTGTTACTATTGTAAATTCACAGTAAATAACCTTCCTCTCCCAACAAGTAACCCGCCGGCCAAAATTCAGAAGAGTGAAAAAGTGAGAGAAAACCTGCTCTTTGGCCATTCTGAGGTTTTTCCATGTCGCCCCTCTTACTCTAATCATTAGAATAAAATAGAGTCTAATCCCCCCCAGACTATATTATTATAAGCCACGCTGACACCCCAAATCTCTCCTCGCCCGATCATGCTCCTTGCTTCCAGGAATGCCACAAACCCCCCCCCCCTCTCTACCTGGACGCTCACCAAGCTCTTGAAACTCACTCAACGATAACTGGATTCTTTTCAGCCTCGGGCACTAATCCTCCGCTTTTGTCTCTTCCTTTTGGCCATCAGTCACATGAAGATGAGGAGGATGGTGCGCGCTGTGCTGTGCTCGCAGGAAACTATTCCATGGGATAAAAGTCACCATCACTCCCAGTACCAGCACCGAGCAGAAAAAACCCCCCACAAAAACTTGGCCCGATTGGGTGTATACATTGTGAAAGGCAGGCAGTGTTACCGAGGCAGACAGTGTGGCCATTATTAAGTGGATTCTTTATTGGGGGGGGGGGTGTCTGTCCTCACGTCAGTCTGTAGCTCTGTCCCGAGATCAATCCGCAGACTGACATCGACCCATGAATTGCATATATGTTACGGGTAAAGCCCGAAGTGCGGTTAATCCTAGGATTACCCGGGTAATCCTGACATTACCCAAAACCGCCGGGTAAAGCGGCAAAAGAATGAAAAATTCACACTTTACCCGGATAATGTGCAAGTCTGAAACTTCACCCGGGTAATCTGAGGACTATCCACAGCTTCACCCGGGTAATCTGAGGTCTATCCACAGCTTCACTCGGGTAATCTGAGGACTATCCACAGCTTCACTCGGGTAATCTGAGGACTATCCACAGCTTCACTCGGGTAATCTGAGGACTATCCACAGCTTCACCCGGGTAATCTGAGGACTATCCACAGCTTCACTCGGGTAATCTGAGGACTATCCACAGCTTCACTCGGGTAATCTGAGGACTATCCACAGCTTCACTCGGGTAATCTGAAGACTATCCACAGCTTCACCCGGGTAATCTGAAGACTATCCACAGCTTCACTCGGGTAATCTGAGGACTATCCACAGCTTCACTCGGGTAATCTGAGGACTATCCACAGCTTCACTCGGGTAATCTGAGGACTATCCACAGCTTCACTCGGGTAATCTGAGGACTATCCACAGCTTCACCCGGGTAATCTGAGGACTATCCACAGCTTCACCCGGGTAATCTGAGGACTATCCACAGCTTCACCCGGGTAATCTGAGGACTATCCACAGCTTCACTCGGGTAATCTGAGGACTATCCACAGCTTCACTCGGGTAATCTGAGGACTATCCACAGCTTCACCCGGGTAATCTGAGGACTATCCACAGCTTCACCCAGGTAATCTGAGGACTATCCACAGCTTCACCCGGGTAATCTGAGGACTCCAGCTGAGGAAGCCATTAATGGCAAAACGCGTCCTGGTAGATATAAATCTGTATATTTTAAACCATTAAATGTTTTTATTTATTTTTTAAATTTATTGCTGTCTGCCTTTATCACTCTACAAAGAAGGTTTGGGGAACACCTTTACGATCCCCTGTGCATATTGTGACGGAGCCAATAGAGGCTCAACCGCTTGTAAGTGCGAATTTGGCTCTCGCCTTTAAAAACTGCCAAATTTTTTTGTGATTTACCGCACCAGGAGGTGTTTCTCTTTTGGCTTTTTGTCAAATTCTTCCTGCAGCTGTCTCCTTCTGGTAAATCCTGGAGAAGTGAACCGAAGGGTCTATGGCTGCCTGTTATAAGTCCCTGTCTGCTTTATTCCTGAGAGCCGGTTGTGGGCTCTCTAGAATGTGAGTTGAATATCGATACAAGTTTATCCCACATCTGGTGTTGTCGTACTGCGCAATTCTGGTTCTCTGTGTTTTTTCCTGCAGCAAAATCCCATCTGTATCCTTAAGAAGATCTGCTCCTGAAGATAAGGACAACTGTTTATGGACATATCAAGTATCTAACCCACTGTCTTGTGGACCTAGGTCCTTTAGCGCTGTGTTGTATTTCTTGTTCAATCTGAGGACTATCCACAGCTTCACCCGGGTAATCTGAGGACTATCCACAGTTTCACTCGGGTAATCTGAGGACTATCCACAGCTTCACCCGGGTAATCTGAGGACTATCCACAGCTTCACTCGGGTAATCTGAGGACTATCCACAGCTTCACCCGGGTAATCTGAGGACTATCCACAGCTTCACTCGGGTAATCTGAGGACTATCCACAGCTTCACTCGGGTAATATGAGGACTATCCACAGCTTCACCCGGGTAATCTGATGACTATCCACAGCTTCACTCGGGTAATCTGAGGACTATCCACAGCTTCACTCGGGTAATCTGAGGACTATCCACAGCTTCACTCGGGTAATCTGAGGACTATCCACAGCTTCACCTGGGTAATCTGAGGACTATCCACAGCTTCACTCGGGTAATCTGAGGACTATCCACAGCTTCACCCAGGTAATCTGCAGAGCATCCAACCCCTCTTGGGTAACAGTGAATTTTGCTTTTTTTTTTTAGGGATGCACAATACCACTTTTTTAAGACCGAGTACGAGTACCGATACTTTTTAAAAGTACTCACCGATACCGAGTACCGATACTTTTCTTTAATGTTAAGTGACGCTTTCCAATAAGAACAGACCGTATACAAATGCCCCCAACTCACACATGGATTTGCCCCAGCTCACTCATGGATTTCCCCCAGCTCACACATGGATATGCCCCCCTGCTCATGGATATGCCCCCCAGCTCATGGATATGCACCCCAGCTCATGGATATGCCCCCCAGCTCATGGATATGCCCCCCAGCTCATGGATATGCCCCCCAGCTCACACATGGGTATTGCCCCCAGCTAATGGATATGCCCCAGCTCACTCATGGATTTGCCCCAGCTCACACATGGATATGCCCCAGCTCACACATGGATTTGCCCCAGCTCACACATGGATTTGCCCCAGCTCACACATGGATTTGCCCCAGCTCACTCATGGATATGCCCCAGCTCACACATGGATTTGCCCCAGCTCACACATGGATATGCCCCAGCTCTCACATGGATATGCCCCAGCTCTCACAAGGATATGCCCCCCAGCTCACACATGGATATGCCCCAGCTCACTCATGGATATGCCCCAGCTCTCACATGGATATGCCCCAGCTCTCACATGGATATGCCCCAGCTCTCACATGGATTTGCCCCACCTCATGGATATGCCCCAGCTCACACATGGATATGCCCCAGCTCACTCATGGATATGCCCCAGCTCTCACATGGATTTGCCCCAGCTCTCACATGGATATGCCCCCCAGCTCACACATGGATATGCCCCAGCTCACACATGGATTTTCCCCAGCTCACACATGGATTTGCCCCAGCTCACACATGGATATGCCCCAGCTCACACATGGATTTGCCCCAGCTCACACATGGATTTGCCCCAGCTCACACATGGATATGCCCCAGCTCACACATGGATATGCCCCAGCTCACACATGGATTTGCCCCAGCTCACACATGGATACTGCCCCCAGCTCACACATGGGTATGCCCCAGCTCACACATGGGTATTGCCCCCACCTCATGGATATGCCCCAGCTCACAACACATGGGTATGCCCCCACAGCTCATGTCCCCCCTCCCTCCGCGACGATACTTACCTTCCTGAGCGACGCCAGGAATGTCTCCGCGCGCGCGCTCGTTGGAAGGACCCCAGCCGCGACCACGTGGGACCATGTGATCGCGGCTGGGGTCCTTCCAACAAGCGCGGAAACTTTCCCGGCGTTGCTCAGGAAGGTAAGTATCGTCGCGGAGAGCAGCTGCAGGGCCTGTCCGAATGCTCTATCAGCATTCGGACAGGCCCTGCAGCTGCTCACTTTGTTTATACTTACCTTCCTGAGCGACGCCGGGAAAGTTTCCGCGCGTGCGCTCCTTGGAAGGACCCCAGTCGCGATCACATGGTCCCACGTGGTCGCGGCTGGGGTCCTTCCAACGAGCGCACGCGTGGAGACATTCCCGGCGTCGCTCAGGAAGGTAAGTATGCCGCACAGAGCTCCAGGGGCGACTGTGTGAATGCCGATAGAGCATTCGGACAGCCGCCGCAGCCCCTCGGATGCCAGCAAGCCGGCTCAATGCCGGCTTCCGGTATCGGGAAAAATATCGGGGGGTACTGCACGAGTACCAAGTATTCCTGCAGTACCCAGTATCGGCCCCGATACCGACACTAGTATCGGTATCGGTGCAACCCTAGCTTTTATCTATGGATATTATCAATGAAAACGGCAAAAGACAAACATTAAAATGTATTGCGGATATAATGAATATACAGAGTAACAGGATATGTTTCTTATATGAAAGTGAGTTACTGTACATGATCTTTATTATGTGTCATATGTGCTTATATATCATTTATAAAACAGAATAACCATCAGGTTACTCTTTATATAATATATTTCTCTTCATAAATCAATTTCCAGACAATTAACGCACAGAGTCACATGACGGTTATTTAGTGTGATTTGTGACTGGATACAATTTCATTAAAAATAACAAAAAAAAACACTATTTTGTTATCGGTCAGATAACAGTTTGCAGCTTTACCCGGGTAATCCTCGGAATTCAGTCACTGTAACCTGCTGAAAACCCAAGAAAAGCCGAGAACCCAGAGGCGCTTGGATACTTTGCAGTTTACCCGGATAAAGTCCGATGTTTCGTTGCACATCACACTTTATCCGCAACACTAGGGTAATGTGCGAATTACCCGGATAAAATAGAGCAGAAAACCGGATTACCCAGAGGCCTCTGGATACTTTACAGATTACCCGGGTAAAGTCCAAAATTTTATTTCACTTCGAACTTTTGCTAATGACGCCTGGGTAATGTCAGGATTACCGGGTAATCTAGGATTAACCACACTTCGGGCTTTAACCGTCACATATACATTAAACACAAGTAAATGTGGTATTTCTGATAGACGTCCCAGTAACGTTATAGAGTAAACCATTCAACCCCTATAGTAATTCATACAAACCCAGCACCTCCAAAAATGCAGAAAACTCACGTAACTACTGTAACCTGTACAGCACTGAGCACACACCGTTACTGCTCTAAACTACTGCTCCTTCCTCTGCTGTAACGTAACCCGCAAAGCACCAAGTACACCCGTTACTGCTCTAAACTACTGCACCTCCCTCTGCTCTAACGTAACCCGCAAAGCGCCAAGTACACCCGTTACTGCTCTAAACTACTGCACCTTCCTCTGCTGTAACGTAACCTGCAAAGCACCAAGTACACCCGTTACTGCTCTAAACTACTGCACCTTCCTCTGCTGTAACGTAACCCGCAAAGCACCAAGTACACCCGTTACTGCTCTAAACTACTGCACCTCCCTCTGCTCTAACGTAACCCGCAAAGCGCCAAGTACACCCGTTACTGCTCTAAACTACTGCACCTTCCTCTGCTGTAACGTAACCTGCAAAGCACCAAGTACACCCGTTACTGCTCTAAACTACTGCACCTCCCTCTGCTCTAACGTAACCCGCAAAGCGCCAAGTACACCCGTTACTGCTCTAAACTACTGCACCTTCCTCTGCTGTAACGTAACCTGCAAAGCACCAAGTACACCCGTTACTGATCTATATCTACTGCTCCTTCCTCTGCTGTAACGTAACCCGCAAAGCGCCAAGTACACCCGTTACTGCTCTATAACTACTGCTCCTTCCTCTGCTGTAACGTAACCCGCAAAGCGCCAAGTACACCCGTTACTGCTCTATAACTACTGCTCCTTCCTCTGCTGTAACGTAACCCGCAAAGCGCCAAGTACACCCGTTACTGCTCTATAACTACTGCTCCTTCCTCTGCTGTAACGTAACCCGCAAAGCGCCAAGTACACCTGTTACTGCTCTATAACTACTGCTCCTTCCTCTGCTGTAACGTAACCCGCAAAGCGCCAAGTACACCTGTTACTGCTCTATAACTACTGCTCCTTCCTCTGCTGTAACGTAACCTGCACATCTTATGCGAGCTCGTCATTATCCGAGGCACAGCGTATGCGAGCTCGCCGCTATCCGAGGCACAGAGAATGCGAGCTCGCCGTTATCCGAGGCACAGAGAATGCGAGCTCGCGGTTAACCCGAGGCACAGAATGCGAGCTCGCCGTTATCCGACGCACAGAGAATGCGAGCTCGAGGTTAACCCGAGGCACAGAGAATGCGAGCTCGCCGTTATCCGAGGCACAGAGAATGCGAGCTCGAGGTTAACCCGAGGCACAGAGAATGCGAGCTCGCCGTTATCCGAGGCACAGAGAATGCAAGCTCGAGGTTAACCCGAGGCACAGAGAATGCGATCTCGCCGTTATCCGAGGCACAGAGAATGCAAGCTCGCCGTTATCCGAGGCACAGAGAATGTGAGTTCGCCGTTTTCCAGGACACAGAACTACTTTCTGTAACAGCCAACGCGATGATCTTCTCCGGGTTATAAATATTCCTGGAGGTCCCAGCGGATGCTGGCGCGATGTGGTGATGTGGAGCAGCTGGTCCCTCACTGCTCACAATGTGAAAACAAGTCGGCCGGTTCGTGTCAAACCGACTCACCTGCCGCTTCCTGCAAAATCACTTATCACAGTAAATAATGTGACGGCGGCTTTACGGCTCGTCCTCCATTTACGCTGCTCTTCTAAAAATCGGGGATTTAATCACGGCCACCGTTGTCCACAGGACAGACCCTCACAGGTTGGCTGCCGGATTGCTGCGTGTATCGGCAGGAACGGGCAAGGCATTGGTCAAGACCCGGCGTATAGGGACGACATTGCAATATGTGTAATTCTTGGACCAAAATAAACGATTCCCCACGTGGCACCATAAAAAGGGGCTGCAGCCGAGCCAGGACCACCCAAAAAATCCCCAATGACCAGAACTGAAGCCCCCATACCTGACTCCCAACGTCTCCATTCTCTGTAGTAATACAGTCCCTGGGGGCCAGTGAAGGTCAGAGGTCAGACTCGAAAACATTTCAGCAGGTCAGGGTGCGACCACGATGCAATCTGATCGACAGGAACGTTAGGTGTTTTTTTGGGGGGGGTTTCGTCACTTCAAACACACCGAGCGTTTTTAAGCCCAGTAATTTATGACCTGGGTCAGAGGTTTAATGAAGTTGCAAAAGGGGGGGGGGCAAACAAACACAAAGTTGTGGCAACTACTGTGAACTTCGGCGATGATCCAGAAAAGCAGAATTCCACAGCGGGCCCCTCCGTGCAGCGGGCCCCTCCATGCAGCGGGCTCCTCCGTGCAGCGGGCTCCTCCGTGCAGCGGGCTCCTCCGTGCAGCGGGTTCCTCCGTGCAGCGGGCTCCTCCGTGCAGCGGGCTCCTCCGTGCAGCGGCCCCTCCGTGAAGCGGGCCCCTCCGTGCAGCGGGCCCCTCCGTGCAGCGGGTTCCTCCGTGCAGCGGGCCCCTCCGTGCAGCGGGTTCCTCCGTGCAGCGGGCTCCTCCGTGCAGCGGGCTCCTCCGTGCAGCGGGCTCCTCCGTGCAGCGGGCTCCTCCGTGAAGCGGGCTCCTCTGTGCAGCGGGCCCCTCCATGAAGCGGGCCCCTCCGTGCAGCGGGCTCCTCCGTGCAGCGGGTTCCTCCGTGCAGCGGGCCCCTCCGTGAAGCGGGCTCCTCCGTGCAGCGGGCCCCTCCGTGAAGTGGGCCCCTCCGTGAAGCGGGCCCCTCCGGGCAGCGGGCTCCTCCGTGCATCGGGCTCCTTCGTGCAGCGGGTTCCTCCGTGCAGCGGGCTCCTCCGTGCAGCGGGCTCCTCCGTGCAGCGGGTTCCTCCGTGCAGCGGGTTCCTCCGTGCAGCGGGCTCCTCCGTGCATCGGGCTCCTCCGTGCAGCAGGTTCCTCCGTGCAGCGGGCTCCTCCGTGCAGCGGGCTCCTCCGTGCATCGGGCTCCTCCGTGCAGCAGGTTCCTCCGTGCAGCGGGTTCCTCCGTGCAGCAGGTTCCTCCGTGCAGCGGGTTCCTCCGTGCAGCGGGCTCCTCCGTGCAGCGGGCTCCTCCGTGCATCGGGCTCCTCCGTGCAGCAGGTTCCTCCGTGCAGCGGGCTCCTCCGTGCAGCGGGCTCCTCCGTGCAGCGGGCTCCTCCGTGCATCGGGCTCCTCCGTGCAGCAGGTTCCTCCGTGCAGCGGGCTCCTCCGTGCAGCGGGCTCCTCCGTGCATCGGGCTCCTCCGTGCAGCGGGTTCCTCTGTGCAGCGGGTGCTGCCGTTGTTTGGGGAATATAACGCTGGGATTTTAACACCGCGATCTTCATTTAACTCAATTAGAAACGACGCTGAACGCAACGGCAACACAACAACGCTAAACAACTTCAACCAACACTACAGTGGAAAGGATGGTGAAAAGTATGGCGGCTTACGGTGTGTACAGGATAAACCGGTCAGCGTCCGCTGCACAGCGAGCGACCTCTCCTCGTGAAAAGCTCAGGCACAAGACGGGTCACGGATTTTTGGGAGGAAACAAGTGAATATAACCTAGCTGTGACATTGAAGTATTGATTCGAAGAGGCGCGGGGGCAGACTGGTAGGACTTGGGGCATCAGGGCAATGGGAGATCATCCCCCCCCCATTGTGGGGTTCTGCAGGATTTGATTAATTGGGGTTTTATTTAGTGATCCGAAACACGAATCGATAAACGATCGTATCGATCTTTACTTACAATGGGTTTTTTAGTGATCCGATAAGCAAAGCAAAGTAACGAAACGAAATAACGAAAACAAAATGAATTTTCAGGCCGTGCACACCCCTACTGAGGAGTGCAGGCTCGGTGAAACGCGTCAGACACTTGTTTGTTTTGTATTTGTTATGTGTGTTGTCGTTTCTGGCATCTGGATTTTCTTTCAAGGTGGACCCACCACCTGATGTCCACATGCAGAAGCTTTTTTCCAGTGTGGGGCAGGTCTGACCAAGTCTGAGCCCCCCCCCCCCTCTTAGGACAGTGCCCGGCCCCTATTGACCTAATGGTCACTCCAGCCTTGATGAGGCAACAGGCACAAGTCTTATACCAATACTGATCCAGTCCAGATCCACACGGCACGGTGGGCGCACAAATAAAAGGTAAACTCGTTAGGAAATGTAAATACCGGTCACATTGGATGGATTTGAAAAAAAAACAGCTGAATTTGGAGCAAGAAAAATACAACATTCAGAGCTAAAATGTATCTAATAACCTTACGAGGCTCGGCGATACAGGACTGTAGCGTTGTATTAGTCCTATCTTGAGATAAAGCCGCGTATGTACTTTTTATGAACTTTTGGGGTGGTCCATGTAAAGGATTCATAATATGATATAGCTTAAAAAAACAAAAATATATATTTTTTAATTATATATATATATATATATATTGTCATGTCTCTGTGCAGCATGTCAAACGCTGGGGCTGCACAGAAGCTCCCAGCATGTGCCGCGTGTTGCTGCAGGGATCTGGGGGCCGGCTCAGAGAAGCAGGACCAATCCGTAGCGTCAGAGAGGCTCCAAAAAGGTCTGGATTTTGGAGTCTTCCGGATTTTTGAATTCCATATTAGGGTTCCCAACCTGTGATACATATAGACAACAAAGATGCCTTTTGGTAATCAAACTCCAAAACCTGTGAAGATCTAGGCAAAGGCAAACCTTAAAAAAAAAACCGCATAGTATATCATCAGATCACTCCATATATCGTCTATCAGCTGGTACAATGATACAACACAGCAAAACGTGAGCAATGGGCAAAAGTAGATCCCCCCATCTTTGCTCCCCCTTTCTTTATGATCTCCCCAACTGATGTGGGTGAATTAACAGAAGCACAGACACTGCCGCGGTGAAGAAAAATTAGATTTTTTTAGCTGTAGAAAGTCCAGACCCTAAAAAACAACAACACCCATCACGAATACAACACAAACAAGTGTCCGACGCGTTTCGCGGAGCCTAAACTCCTCAGTAGAGGTGTGCACTGCTGGAAAAAAATTAATTTCAAATTCATTTTGTTTTTGTTATTTCCTTTCGTGTATCGGATCACTAAAAACCCCATTGTAAGTAAAGATCGATTTGATGTTTGATATCGATTCGAGTTTCGGATCACTATATAAAACCGCAATTAATCAAATCCTTCTGTTAAAAGGCAAGTTAAATGTTGAGCTGTCCATTGACCTGTGGTGCTGTCAACAGATTCAGCACCACAGGTCAATTTACAGCAGTGTTTTCCAAACCTGTCCTCAGGACCCTCTGCCTCGCCAGGTTTGCAGGGTATATGAAGCACAGCACAGGTGATCTGATTTGCTGCTCAGTGATTGCAGGATTCAGTCTGCTTTTCCCCAAGGTAATCTGCAAAATCTGGCCTGGTTGAGGGCCCCAAGGACAGGTTTGGGGAACACAGATTTACAGGGACAACACTCAAATCTAATTTTTTTCATAATGTTGTTTAGTACTTACGTATTGTAAGTTAAGATCGATTCGATTGTTGATATCGATTCGCATTTCGGATCACTAAATAAAATCCCAATTAATCAAATCCTGGTCAGGAATCATTTAATCAATGGTTCTCTTATAAAAACAGCATAACGAATTAAAATCATTATACACGGTTTCGTTTCAAGTCAATTCGTTATTTCGGAAGTACTACCAAAAAACAAATTAACGAAATTCGAAACGAATTGCGATTCATTACGAAACGAATGCATACCTCTACTCCTCAGCTGAGTCACGAGGGAGGTAAACCTCTAGATCAGGGATGGGATTCTCCCACCCCCCCCCCCCCCAATGTTACTGAACTGCGACTCCCATGATTCTCTGGCCGACTATTGCAGTCAGAGACTTCTGGGAATTATATAGGCCATTAACATCGGGGGAGGGGGCAGAGTGGGGGAGGGGGCAGAGTTTGACATCCCTGAGTTAGATATTAGGGTTACATTTTAGGGTTACAAATCGGGGTTTGACATTCCTGTTCTAGGCATTGCAAGACTATAAAGAAATAGCGGCTGCGCGTCCGAAAACTAAGCTGTGACAGGAAAGACGGGGCAAGCGAACGTCGCTTACCTGGGGAGGCACGCGGGAAACAAAGACCCTGACTTTGCAGAGTTATTTCCCACACACCGAAAAATGGGGAAAAAAAATCATTTCAAACCAAAAGCAGAACGTCCTTGGCTGAATAAAGAGACGAATGATTAAATAAAAATAATAAATAAAATGAAGCATGAGCGCAGATTACCCAAAAACCGCCGTAACTGAAAAGCTTTCAGGTCTTTTAGACAATTTCAAAAATTGCTCAGAATTTAAAATATTTGAATTTAAAAAGCGGATTATTCCATAAAGCGAGAGGGAAGATTGAGATTTTAAATGCTCCGCACTCTGATGGGCAAAAAAAAAAAAACGGGCAGACAATGGGCAGAAAAACCTAGAGAAAAACTAAATAAATAGACCAGAAATGCATCAATAATTACCCGATAAAAAAAAATAAAAATAAATGCAGATATTCCAATGACAGCAAGACATTAGGGGAAAAAAATAAATAAATACATAACGGCGCAAAATATAAAAGAAAATCAAAAATGACAAAAATAAGTAAAATCAGAAGATTGAAGAAGTGGACAACAAAACGAAAAGACAACTAAAAAGGGACGACAGCGGAAAAGCAAGTATTTAGAGCAGGAGACTCAAACCCCTGCCCCTCCCCCCCAGATGTTTCCGGACTACACTTCCCATAATTCTCTGGTCATTTATTGCATTCAAAGAATTATGGGCATTGTAGAAAAGAAAGACCTGGAGGGGAGGGGGGTGGTTTGAGCACAGTTCGACGGCATACTTTCTGTGGAAAACGATAAAAACCAGGATTGCTACGGAAAAAAATGGTCGAAAATGCCCTTTCTAAAGAGGACTTTAAAAATGACCCCCCCCCCCCGCCGGTACAATTCATACCCAGGAGGATTACAACCAAACGAGTAACAAAACATCCAATCCGTTCGCCCGTCTGTGTTCCATCCCGCACACTGTCCATCTGTCCACCCCTCTTGGTAGAGCACCAAGCCACAGGTAATCATGAGCGGTAGAACATTCTGTGTATCCATCCATATCTCTCTCTCCCATTGTCCATCTGTCAGTTGGTCCCATCCATCTTTCCTTGTGTAACTCCACCCACTCATTCATACATTTGTCCTTCCATCCGTCCATCCATTAATCAGTCAGCCTATGGATCCAGCCACCTGATTGGTATAGTTACATTTTTAAGCGCCCAGAGCCAATCACCTCCGCAGATGCCGAATCAGAACGTTAATTCTTCCACGTTGGTGTGAAACGAGAAAAAGACCGACCGATCTGTTACATCAACGAAATGACAACAAAATACGCAAAATAAAAAAGGTGGACACTTTAAACATTAACCCATTCACTGGCGAAAAAAATGTTTACACAAGTTTTTGGTTTCAAAAACAAGAAAAAAAATTATGATAATATTCGACTCATGGAACCCCACTGGTAACAATTTAAAATGTAGGATGAATGGTTTCCCTGGGGAGAAAAAATAAATAGTCATTTATATCCAGGGGTCAAGTCTTGGG
This sequence comes from Leptobrachium leishanense, assembly GCA_009667805.1. Lineage (NCBI taxonomy): Eukaryota > Metazoa > Chordata > Amphibia > Anura > Megophryidae > Leptobrachium > Leptobrachium leishanense. The sequence goes on from CM019064.1 coordinate 10,167,825, forward strand.
GGAATGCGTGGGAACGCAGTTCCTGCACTATTTTTGCAGAGAAAACTCAGTTCCCATTGGTTCGATACACTATAAAGCTTGAATTCAGGCGATCGATCATATTTTCCAATGTTAAGTCACAATGGATATTGGATTTATCTAAATATATCGACATAAATATGTGCAATTTGAGTGTATGTTTGTGTTACGTTTCAGATTATAATTGCTAACTGGGGGGACAGGAATCGTGGGGAGTTCCCACACTTATTTTTTTAGGACTTGACTCCTGTTTATATCTCACTCCAGTCACCGTGTATGACTTCAAAGGAGATGGAAGGAGCAGCCCCCACCCTCACTGTCACAAAAAGCTCAACAAAGTTTCCTGCAGCATTCCAGCAGGCAGGGATTTGTCAGAATACAGGGAGAGCTGTGGGGTCAGTCACTGCTGTACAGGGATACATTCAGGGGGTTATAAGGAGTGTAAATCTCTGTACAGTACAGATACAAGGTGTTGCTGTAATTGCCATACACAGGCATTATGCAGCACATACAGATACAAGGTGTCGCTGGAATTGCCATACACAGGCATTATGCAGCACATACAGATACAAGGTGTTGCTGTAATTTCCATACACAGGCATTATGCAGCACATACAGATACAAGGTGTCGCTGGAATTGCCATACACAGGCATTATGCAGCACATACAGATACAAGGCGTTGCTGTAATTGCCATACACAGGCATTATGCAGCACATACAGATACAAGGTGTCGCTGGAATTGCCACACACAGGCATTATGCGGCACATACAGATACAAGATGTCGCTGGAATTGCCACACACAGGCATTATGCAGCACATACAGATACAAGGTGTCGCTGGAATTGCCATACACAGGCATTATGCAGCATATACAGATACAAGGTGTCGCTGGAATTGCCATACACAGGCATTATGCAGCACATACAGATACAAGGTGTTGCTGTAATTTCCATACACAGGCATTATGCAGCACATACAGATACAAGGTGTCGCTGGAATTGCCATACACAGGCATTATGCAGCACATACAGATACAAGGTGTTGCTGTAATTTCCATACACAGGCATTATGCAGCACATACAGACAGATACAAGGTGTTGCTGTAATTTCCATACACAGGCATTATGCAGCACATACAGATACAAGGTGTTGCTGTAATTTCCATACACAGGCATTATGCAGCACATACAGACAGATACAAGGTGTTGCTGTAATTTCCATACACAGGCATTATGCAGCACATACAGATACAAGGTGTTGCTGTAATTTCCATACACAGGCATTATGCAGCACATACAGACAGATACAAGGTGTTGATGTAATTGCCATACATAGGCATTATGCAGCACATACAGATACAAGGTGTCGCTGGAATTGCCATACACAGGCATTATGCAGCACATACAGATACAAGGTGTCGCTGGAATTGCCACACACAGGCATTATGCGGCACATACAGATACAAGATGTCGCTGGAATTGCCACACACAGGCATTATGCAGCACATACAGATACAAGGTGTCGCTGGAATTGCCATACACAGGCATTATGCAGCATATACAGATACAAGGTGTCGCTGGAATTGCCATACACAGGCATTATGCAGCATATACAGATACAAGGTGTCGCTGGAATTGCCACACACAGGCATTATGCAGCACATACAGATACAAGGTGTTGCTGTAATTGCCATACACAGGCATTATGTGGCACATACAGATACAAGGTGTTGCTGTAATTGCCATACACAGGCATTATGCAGCACATACAGATACAAGTGTTGCTGTAATTGCCATACACAGGCATTATGCGGCACATACAGATACAAGGTGTTGCTGTAATTGCCATACACAGGCATTATGCAGCACATACAGATACAAGGTGTTGCTGTAATTGCCATACACAGGCATTATGCGGCACATACAGATACAAGGTGTTGCTGTAATTGCCAGACACAGGCATTATGCAGCACATACAGATACAAGGTGTAAAAAAAAGGGAATTATGGGAAACAAAATGAATATGAAAAATGCTAAAAATTTGAAACGGATATGAAAAGCCATTTTGTGCGTCAAGGTGATGGACGTCGCAAATGCTCTGCGCCTGATATCTCATCACTCGCACACAACGCTACATGGACCTGGCGCATTCTGCACGTCCATCTAGCGGTTTTACGTTCTTGCCTCACTTGCGTCCGTTTGCCACGTGCGTTGTTGCGTGCGCAGTTCGGTGTGCACGTACTTCGTGTGTGGGTCTCTATTGCTCATGATTCTATGTGACGACGGACGTTAAACTCTGCGGAAACACGGACGTGATCACTGCGTTCATCTGACACGGGCCTTAGCAGGAGATCACCATTTTATTATCTGTCTGCAGCACATTTACTGACACGAAGGCCATTTCTGCCTGTATGTTGATAATGCAGACCCCGTGTGACACTGCGTGAGATAAGGGATGCTATCGGGAGCTAAAACTTTTTATGCTATCATTTCCGTACATGATATAAACAAGACAATTGGGGGAAAAAGTGCAAATTTACATTATAATTCTGCGATGATGAAAAGATTGAAATGACCTATTCACAAGTTTATCTACACATCCCACGTTTCAACTAAACGGTATAATGTAGAAACTTATCGCTTGTGGTGAAAGGGATAACAAATAAAACAAAGTACATACGGTCCCAATTCTCCCACACATCCTACACATCTTTCACACGCACCATGACAGCTGCTGCACAAGATTTGGAGAAGAAACACCGTGTAGACATTATGAGATTACGATCAGAACTTACTCCTCTGCTTTCGGGTTCTGGTGCCATGCACAGGGTCCGCAGCGACAGGCGCGAAGCAAGGCGCAAAAAATATAATGAGAAAAAACACGTACCGGTATATAGAAATGGAGCATAAAACACAAAGAGCCATATTCCGTCTGAACCAATCGTATAAAGCTGCTAATGGCAAAAGTCTGCGTACGTCAATACTCACTGGCGGTAATTACCCATTACGACGAGCCAGACACGATGTTCGCAGCTCATCTCCAAATATTACAGACTGCTAATAGGTACAGTGAGTGGCGCGATGCCCCTGCTGGACGGTCACGGGCCCTGCATGAGATTACATGGAGCGGTCAGAGGGATACGTGAGAACCAGGGTCTGAATGACAACTCTTGGGACTCTCGGGCAATAGGGCATCATGCCCTCGCCCCCGTAATGCCTGTCCACATGCAGATACTGCGCACATGTGGCTGGTGGTTCTATTTCCCCATGATTTTTATCTGCAGTGGTTTAGGGCCCTCATGGGACCCCCTCCTAGGCCAGGACCCTCAGCAGGCAGTGCCCCATTTCCCTAATGGTCAGTCCACCCATGTTGAAAACTCTTTGTTCTCCGCATCCTTCTGACTGCAGCGAGAGGCGGTTGCGGATCGTGCACGAGAGGACGGGTGATCGTACGAGGTCACCGCCATGTTTAAGCAGTCGGTAATTTTTGTTTTCAGTACGAGGGCGCAGTACGATCCTTCAGACAGTGTCTCAAGCCTAAAAAGGAACGTGGCGGATTCATCTAAATACCTGAAAGAAATCGTTCAACGAGAGCAGCAGAGACCAGATCCAGAAAATGGACAGGATGCGCTTAATGTCCCATGTCTGTCACAACTGATAGATTCTAAGGCTAGGGTCAAACGGACGCATTTTTCGCAGCGAACGTCAAAAAGTGCGTCCGAATGCATGGACGTATTTTTTCACGGAATGCGCGAAAACGGTCATACGACGCGCATTTTCGTGCGTGATTTTTTTTACGATTCGTCAATAAAACCCTTTTTGCGTCTGGACATTATGTTGGCCGGACATTAGCAGCGTCTGTCGTCTCCTAATCACGCACACACACCGCTATGCGGACGCAGCGCACTCTGTACGCCAGTACTAGCAGTTCTCGAAAAAATGCGTTCGCTTTCCACTTGCGTTGCGTGGCCGGACTTTCGTGCGGCGGTACTTCCTATATTGGCCATCATTGCGCATCATTTGCTGCTACTACGGCCGTGATTAAGTGCGCCTAAACGCACGTAAGAAATGCACAAGTCTGTCCCCAGCCTTAGGAGGCAAAAATTCAATATAGGGTTTGATCACAGACGCACACAAAGAATATATATATATATATTATACACACACACACAGTATATTAAATATGTTTGCACAATTTGTGGTGAAGCTTTCTAATCTCACATTTTTTGTCCTCTTCCATAATTTTAATAAATTGCTGATTTTCGACCACATTCAGCATCACTCCATCAACCATGCGCCTGTCTCCTGCTGACGAGGCCAACAAGCCCAAAACATCTCTCCAGGAGTGGTTTGGACATTTGTTACTGCAAACCCTGACCTGTACGTGAAGATGTCTAGCATGGCGCTGCACTGGGAAGGAGGACTTCATCTGCATGTCCTACCCAGAATTCCATGCTACATTCAAGCTGCGTGGCAATGAGCTCTGTGGGCTAGGCGAGTTTGTGATTAGTTTGGAGGTGTCGATTTTCACAATGATTTTTTAGATTCTCTCTTGCTGTATGCGTAGCGGAGGATTTTAAGCCTCCTTAATGTTAAGGAATAAAATGCATAAACATTGTTACAGAATTCATTAAAAAACTACATGTATATATTCACACTATGTACGCATACGCATGTAATGATCTACATATATAAAGTACATGTGACGACATATGTATAAGATTTCAGCTTGTCTCACAGTATTGTATCACTGTCCGTCTTGTCCCACATGTGCAACGTGGGGGGTAAATATTGGGGAATCACAAATAAAGTATAAGAATTATCTATCCAGTTACACAAACCTATCTAGATCTCCCGCTACGTAGGTTTAGAACTATGCATACATGGAATATATATTGCAAGATTCAGACATATGTCTCAGATACATTCATCCATACAGATCATTTCATAAGGAAAGGAGCACCTCCGTGACCCCTATAATGTCTTATTGTGATATCAATACAGGCAGCTACATTGTATCACTGCGATCTATCACACAATATCAATCTATATACTGTATAATATCCCACAATATCAATCTATATACTGTATAATATCCCACAATATCAGTCTATTTATGTATATATCGCCCTATGAATATCAGTCATGCATATATATTCTGTAAATATATATATACCCCCAACAGTGAATATCCATCTGTATATCTATACATACACACCACTGAATCTATATCGGAGTCTCTATCTAGATCTCTCTATATATATATATATATATATATATAGAGAGAGATCTAGATAGAGACTCCGACTCCGTAGGCTGCTGCCTGTCCTAGATGGAAAAGCAGTGTTACACACCTGCTGGTTGGATAATATATATAGATATATATAGATAGATATATATATATATAGATAGATAGATATATAGAGATATATCTCTATATCTATCTATCTATCTATATATATATATATCTATCTATATATATCTATATAGATTATCCAACCAGCAGGTGTGTAACACTGCTTTTCCATCTAGGACAGGCAGCAGCCTACGTCTTTTTAAACAGGCGCCACTCAAAGGATAACCCCCCCCCATTTGTGTGTGTGTGTATATGTGTAATTATATATATATATATATATATATATATATATATAAAAAATAATAATTTTCTTTACTTGTATATGCACGTTTTTTTGCCGACCTGCACCAATCATTGCTACTATATTCCTTTGGAAGAAGCTGCAGGAAAACCGGTTTTATATACTGTATATATCTATATCCTGTTTTCCTGCAGCTTCTTCCAAAAGGAATATAGTAGCAATGATTGGTGCAAGTAGGCAATAAAAGTAAAGAAAAATGTCTGCCCTCGTTTAAAAATAACACAATAAACTTTTAATTTATGCCATATAAAAATGAAACCAACGTTTCGGCTGGAGCCAGTCTCAAGAAATATATATATATATTTATTCATTTCAACGTATTTTACCAGGAAGGATACATTGAGATTTCTCTCGTTTTCAAGTATGTCCTGGGTATATATATATTTCAGTTGTGTGTGTATATATATATATTTCTTGAGACTGGCTCCAGAGAGCCGAAACGTTGGTTTCATTTTTATATGGCATAAATTAAAAGTTTATTGTGTTATTTTTAAACGAGGGCAGACATTTTTCTTTACTTTTATTGCCTACTTGCACCAATCATTGCTACTATATTCCTTTGGAAGAAGCTGCAGGAAAACAGGATATAGATATATACAGTATATAAAACCGGTTTTCCTGCAGCTTCTTCCAAAAGGAATATAGTAGCAATGATTGGTGCAAGTCGGCAAAAAAACGTGCATATACAAGTAAAGAAAATTATATATATATATATATATATATTCATTGAATATAGAAATATATCAATCTATCCCTGAGTATCAGTCTTAGAATAGGACCTGTCATCGTGGGATACATTGGCGTTGTGACAGGCTTAAGCTATGGCCATATTTTGTGAACTAAATTCCCATAATTTTTTTTAGGGTTACAGACTTTGGAAATACTTCAATGGGTTAAAAACTGAAAATTATTGAAAAATCTTGAAAGGGTTAAGAGTTATTGGAGTCTTTGAAATCTATTTAATGTTCAAATGTGTGAGCTACTGTTAAAGTTGTTGAATATATGGAGTTGGAGTGATCTCCTCCTGGTTTGTTATATATATATATATATATATATATCACTGAATAGAAGTCTTTATATGTATATCTAAATCTACATATTAACAGGTCTATTTAAAGAAAGGTGACACTCGGGAGAATGACTGGAGAAGTGAAAATTCTGGGTCAAAATAGCCAAACCAGAAAAATTCACTTTCCAAATCGGGTATATTTGGTCTAGATTGTTCTCTTCTCCTGGCAATTCTCCTGAGTTTCACCTTTCTCTGAATAACCCTGACAGTGTATAAATATAGATCAGTGAATGTCATATAATATATAATATATATATATATATATTTCACTGAGTATCAGTATATGTAGATATATACATATAATTGAATATATAATTCTATGTATTGCAATGAATATCACTCTATAAATATACAGTATATCTGTTGAGTGATTAACAATATATATATATTAATCAATATATTGTTGCAGATCACTCGATAGATATATGTATATTTATAGAGTGATAATCATTGATATATATATATATATTATAATTGAATATAGAATTATATCTATATACGGATACTCGGTAATAGAATCACTGAATATAATATATACATACATATACAAATATCCATGAATATCAGTAAGTGTTATATATATATACATACATACCTATACACACACACAAATAGCTATATACTGATATTCAGTGATCTATATATATGTCGTAAATATATACATCACTGAATAGCAGTCTACATAAGTATATCTGTAACTATAATCGCTCAATGAATAGCAGACATATACACATACACAGTTAGTGGTGCGTGTATCTATAAATCTGTATACATATATCACAGAATAGTGTATAATATATATATATCTGTCTGAATATCAGTCTTTAGCTATATATATATATATATATATATATATATATATATATCACTGACTACCAGTCTATGTAAGTATATCCATATTTTTGTCAATTCACTGAATTATGGGAGTTTATTCACTTAACTGTTAGTTATCAAGAATCGAAGTGCAAAAATCCCCTGAAATGGAAAAATATATCAGCTACTATGGCCGACAACAAGCAGCAGCGTGCCCCCCTTTACGTCACATTAATGTGTATATTTATGTGTGCTGCAATGAAGGGACATGGCAAAAGCATAGGATCAACCACAACCAAAATAAAGTCTGTGCGCTCCATAAATCAGCGTCTCACAGTGAGGAGGCTGAAAATCCTGCCCTCGCTCCAAAATATGCAAAACACTGCCAAGCTCACTTGGAAAAAAACAAATCTGCATTTGCATCTTGGACTTAATGTATGGGAAAATATAGAGGATTCTGTCTGTGTGTCCTCATAACGCGGAGAGAACGACCCAAAAAAAGCAGCGTCCCACCACACACAGTCACAGGACACGTGGCACTCAGCGCCTTATCTTGGCCATGCTGTTCAAGGGTTAAAAATAAAGTTTTCAAAAAAGCGGCAAAAATGTTTTTGAATATTTCTATGTGCGTTTAAGTAGAGGACGTGAAACAGATATATATATATGTATTTTCCCCA